>JAQFVV010012418.1:10793562-10826062 GCA_028023455.1 Epiperipatus broadwayi
GCTTTGTTTCAAAAAGTTGAATTTTATAAATAGTATGTAAGTGTTCGCTATTCTGATAAATTTGTTAAAAGTATTTTATTTAATAGTAATAATATTTGTAATTATGTAAAGGATAAAGAAAAATATGATTTTATTTCTTTGCTATTTAAATTGTCTTTTTATAGAACTGTATGTAAAAATAGTAACGTATTTGGAAATAAGAAAATTGCTTGGAAATGAGGTATTACTTTGAACAACTTTTTAAATACTGTATGTTAACTCTTGTTTTTGTAAAAGCTATATATAGGTTAGAATAATTTGAGCTTAAATGAAAGAATAAAAGTATGATTAGAAATAAATATTTCAGGTCTGCTTCATATATCTATGAAAAAAATACAGGCCACATTATTAATTTTGATGAGGCTAACATTGTTTTCTTTAAGAGAAATGAAAAGCAATTAACTTATTTAAAAGTTCTTTTAATATTAAGGGTATATGGGTTATAAATGGAATTGTGGATAATGTTTAGTATAAATATTTTATCTTCTAGTTCTTTACACGTGAAAATTCTGCTTAACAGCAGTGAAAACATTGGTTGTGTTTTAGAGTTTATTTCCTTTGGCTAGTCTAGATGAGTTGTGAATTTGAGATAATTTTGATTATATATATATATATATATATAAATTTTAAATTATAGTAATAGTAAATGATAATAATAATATTATACAAATTAAGCAGAAGTACTTTTGATTATATTATAATCATTATCAACTAAAGTCATGTAGACAAAAAAAAAAACAGATATAGCATGGCGATTTTTCAAAAACTGTATATATCAATATTAGAAATGTGTCTATTTATATACAACCTTTAAAAAGCTTTATAAAAATATTCTCTTTAATTTTCCTCATTTTATGATGATTTTCTTCATTTAATATTTTTGTGCCATCTGGATTAAAGATAAAATCAAATTTGCATAAGTTAATTAATTTATATAATTTAAATTGAACTGTCAACTACAAACAAAATAGAATTACAAAATTTCTTGATTTGCCAATGCCTAAAGAAAATGATTGTTTAAACTATAAATTATTTATCAACGCTCTTCAAAAAATGGATTATATTTATTTCAAATCTCATGCACTAATGATATATAAATGACTAGCTTTAAATGCTTTTTATATCATAATGAAATATTATGCAATGATAAAAGTGATGAAATTCAAAATATTTCAGTTTATATATTGTTACATAATTTATTTTATTAAAGAAATTATAAATGTAGGATATAATAGATAAATTCTACATAGGTTAAATAAGTTTAATAATAAATCTTACAATATTAATATAATGGCAAAGCTGAAGTAATTTAGTAGTTATGATTATTTATTTATTATAACACTAATATAAGTAAAAGTAATAAAAAAATAAACATCTATGTTAATTTAAAATAATATTCAATCCAAATTTATTAAAATGTATTTAGCGATAAATACAAGATTTATTTTATGATCCTCCAAATGTAAATTGATTGATTAATAATTTTAAAAAATATTATTAAGTTATATATGAATACAGAATCTAGATGTACTTTCGAAGAAATGTTAAAAAAACATTAACTACTATACAATCTAGTAAAAAATGCTATAAATAATCAGACAATATGCCTCTGATTTCTTTGACCATTAAAAAAGCGTTGGTGGTCGAGAGGTCAGCACATCTGCCTTACAAGCAATTGTCCGGGGTTAGCGGGTTCGCTTCCCGGTGGATGCTGTGACACATAAAAATAAATAAATAAATATACCTTTAACCCAGATCGCACGTAAATATTAAATGAAAAAAGATCTTATAAAAAGAGAAAAGTTAAAGAGACTATTTTTATAAACCAATTTAAAGATTGTATAATAAATAGACAACTAGCTAATATCGATATACACAGTTCTTGGAAAAATACGCGATAATTGCATTTTTTGGGTATGTACATGATTTCAGTTGATAATGACTACAATGTAGTCGAAAATAATTCTGCTTAATTTATGTATTATCATTTTCTATTATTGTAATTTAATATTTACATATAGTATATTTTTAACTAACTTGTTATATATATATATGTTAAAACGAAGATTTGCACGGGTTAAATATATAAAATACATATTTTGCGGGTTCATCCGTGTTAAAAACTTTTAATATCAATTTACTGACGTTTCGACTTGGTCACACAAGCCATCTTGTGTGACCAAGTCGAAACGTCAGTAAATTGATATTAAAAGTTTTTAACACGGATGAACCCGCAAAATATGTATTTTATATATATATATGCAAACTATTTTTTATTTTTCATGCATTCAGTTTATATATGTATAATTTTTTTTTCGTTGATGGAAATAAATTATATCAAATGATTAAACATTAATCTTTGTTTATCTATTGATTTATGATGAACTATAAATCTGAATGAGCAACTTATATTTTTCGGGTGAATTCATTGATAAAGTAGTATTCTCACATTCCCTTTTTTAAAATAAATAAATAGATTGCTGTAACCCTTAAATATATTAATACATTATAATTTCAGAAATCAACATTAATACTTTTTATGTTTTAGTATGAAAAATAATAAATAAAATAAAACATTTTTATTTATTGAAAGCTGACCAACTAGTGATAAATTTAAAATTTTATTCCTCACTAGTCAACAGATCAATATTAACAAGATTTTTTTTTATTTCGTTAAATATTTTTCCTTTTAAAATTGATGAAATGTAAATATTGAATAAATTTGTCTTAAATTAATAGAGAGATTCAAAGTCACTTAAAAAAAACTAACACAATGTTTTATTAATATTTTTATAATCATAATTAATAAAAAAATATGAAGTAATAAATAATTAAATCAATGAAAATTGAACTTCTCAAAATTATGAATATAAACACTATTTCAGTATAGTGTAAGACCGATGTTTTCATGACATTTAGGTTCCAAGGCTCCTAGTAGTTATCATGAATTTGTAGACAGTATTGCACCACACATATAATTACTTTCTCTTTATATATATAATAAATACAATAGGTGCATTGACCTATGATACATTTTAATTTTAAAATTACAAATACATATTATGATATCAATTAAAACAATTAAGAAAAAATATAATACTATATGGTGATGCTAATTTTTAATGTCCATGCACACATATATTTATATAGATGTATGTACTTCATTCTTTAGACTATAATGGGCCATGGTCAGGCCATGAGTTTGATTTCTTCAAAGTGGATATTGTGTGCACTAAAAGAGATGATAGATAAAGAAAGATTAGCATAGATAATAGCCACGAACAATGCACTATAAATAAAAGAAGATTGCACCCGCTATCTAAAAGTGGCTTCTCTGCAAACATTTACATAAAATTTGTATATAAAAAAAAGAAATTTAACTTCATGTAAATGTGTACAAATAACAAGCAAGTACAAAACGCAATAAGATTATAAAATCTATGATCGTGATACTTAAACTATTAAGAGCATACTCAGTATGAATAGAAAATATTTTAAATTGATTTATGCCTTATTTAGTTTAAATGTATTAATATTTATTTAAAATGACATTCATTATTAAAAATTACTTATAAAAATTAAAGTATAAATAAAAATAATTATCAAAATACAATAGACAAAAAGCATATTTTTTGTAACTAGTACAACTGAATTAAAAAATTTAAAAAAAGGTATTCTTTTAACAGACTGACATTTTCTATTGTTAGTCCAGTGGCAGTTTTAATCAATATTCAATCTTTGATTATAGTATAAAATCTTTATTTTATACAAAAAACCCAATGAATTGGACTTTATTTCTTAGAAATTTAATTTTACAAATAAAAACATTAAAAAATTATATTTAAACTTCACAAAAATTGAAAAAATAATATAAAACATCATTCAGTGATTTGCAGGAAAACAGTTTTAAGAAAATTAACAAAAGCTTTTTAGTTGAAATTTATTTTTAAAACATAAATGAATAAATGTTAGTATGTGAAAAATCTACCAAATTCCATTTTAAAATATTAAAATTGATTTATAATTTTTAGAATATATCCAAAGATCCTAAGACAATATTGATAATGACAGTTAATAATGTTTCACAATGGTGTAGTCAACTTATTACTGCACTTTTCTTTGCAAAAATTATGATCAAATTCATTCTATTTTTAAAAATGAAACATATATAAGTAAAATCAAATTGTATATGTGGATTCTTCTGGTTTTAAATAATTATTATACATTTATTATGTAAAAATAATCAGAAATATTTAATAAACTACCCACAAAATTTATATTTTTTTTATGTCCAAATTTTTTTTGAAAGTAATCTCATAAATACTGTGGAAATCAAATTACAATGAATTATATCTGTCAATGCCTTGGAGATTGAACTAAAGATGTAGACAATTGATTAAATCCATTTTAAAGATGATCAATTGTTGAAAATGTTAACATTTTCAGATGTTTTTTTAAATTAATAAATAAATATTTATTAGATCACAGATTTAACACTTTCGAAAAATTTAGTGAAATATTACTAAAATTAGCTATAGAAAACTGATCTAAAACAGCAACATCACTGCATAATTCCTAATGTAAACAGCCACATTAACTGTCAAACTTTATAAAAAGTGTTAAAACAATTCAATTAATATTAGCATTATTGATATTTTTTAAAAAGAGGATATAATATATAAAGGAAGAAAAAATAAAAATAAAGTTACTAAACTTTTTTTGTTTCTCATCACAATGAAAATTGATCTTGATAAAACACAAAAGTATAATGTCAAAATGATATTACTCACACAGATAAATGTGTCTTTTTTGATTGATTACAACAACACTTAGCAGTAGCAATGTGAACTAGAAAATAAAAATTTCATTTTATACCAGTTCTTAATTATTATTTTTATTTATTATATTTTGATTAACTCTTTCATTTTTTAAAAAAGATTCTAGTGACCTTGGATAACATTTCAAGCTTTTTAATTTAACAATAAACCATAATTTTTCATCATATTTTTTTATTTTTTTAAAATATTTTTTACAAGTACAAATTTAAAAATAAAAAAATATTCTTTAAATGATATTTTAATTTTGCAAGTATAAAAACAAAAGTAAATAAACATTTATTTTTAGCGCTGTTTAAAGCGCACAATAGCTTAAATGGCTGATTAAATTTAAAACAAAAGTATTAAAGTGAAATATGTAATTAGAATATTAAGTTTTATCTTTTTACATTTTCTGTGGTGAGAAATGTACTAGGAATGAAATAAAATTTATTTAACTTGCTATTCTACTACTAAAATGAATTTTTTATAGAAAATACTTACTACAAAAAAATTACATTTTGAAATTTAAAATTTCACTTATAATTAAAAAACAACACAAAAAACAACAGTAATGAGATTATTGAAATGGTTCTCTTTTTTTTTACCAATGATATCATTCTATTTGATATTAATACCATATATTTTCTTTGACTTAGATTTTTTTTTTAAAAAAATGTATTCAAATAAAATTTTTATTTAAATATTATATTGCTATCAAGAATATGTTTTTCATTTAATTTTACAAAAATAAAAACAATTATATAGACAAACTAAAGCAAATTTATATTTTCAATTTAAATTTTTAAACAAAGAGTGATGTGCAACTACATCTCACTACTTTGAAGCAAAGGCTCTTTGTCTGAAAACATGCCCACAAATGAGCTTATTAAACCAGAATTGATCAACACTTTTGAGACAGAAACTACAATAATACTATTGTAAATATTTATTTTCAACTCAAATTTTATTTACTTTAAATAAAAAGATTTAATTATACACATTTATTGAATATATGTACGTTTCTATATTTGCAAGTGCTTACAATAAATAAAAAGGTTAATTGTTGATTTAATATAGAATGAATTTTGAATTTACATCACACAAATAATTATGTATTTATAAAGGTTAATGACCTTAACTATGACATGATGCATATTTCATTTTATAATTCTTTGATTATTGAATAAAATGCTTATTAATAATACATTATTTGACTTTTTCAGCTTGACTATATATTAACCTGTATGCAATTAGTTACAGTTAAATGTATTTGAAAAGGGTGAATACAATTTGAATTTTTTTAAATAATTTAACAATTAATAGTAGATAATTGAAATAGTTAACATATAATTGCAACTAAAATACTATCATCACAAACTTTTACTAATTATTCAGTGTGGAACCACTACCACATCAAACTTAGTCATTTAAAAAAATTATGTTTAAAATTGGTCAAAATAGAGGTCAATTAACTTCCCTATGTATGTTTGAAATAATTCTCTCTAACGTTTTGCAAATAAAACCCTCAATTCAATTAAATACCTGAGGAATTTACTCTGAGAGAAAAAAAGATTTTGTTAAGAGTTTAATGCACAAAGATTTTTTAAGTATCAAATCTTGCATTCCATTAGTAATATAGAATGTTAGCTAAAAATAACTTTATTATGAAAACTTTACAAGGAGTTTTTAAGTGGTAAGAAAATCCTAGTGCAAATTGTATAAAAAATAAAATATGAAAAGAAGAAACTTATAAACTCACTATATTAATGAGCATATTGTATCAAAAAACCTACCATGTTCCCCAGTTAAAAATTTTAGTTCTAAACATCTGATAAATATTCAAATTTTTGTTTTGGAAAAATAATGAATCTTTGCCATAACAGAATCTAATATTCCTTTGTTAGAGATAGTGATAGCATCTGAAGAAGTTATTCAAAAATTGCCTCTAGAAAAAGTATCAAAATTATCTAAAGAATACAAAGAAGATTTAAGAAACAACACAATCCCAAATGAAATATTTTCCATGATGAGAAAAAAGAGATTAAATTATTTAAATAAGCCAAATCACATGTTCATTCTCTCTGATAATAAAGGCAATACTATAGCAGTGTTTATACATACTGATGAAAATGATAAAATAAAAGAAGTCCTCATAGCAGAATAATACAAAATGATGACAATAAATTCTATAATAACTACAAAAATGAATTGACAAATAATCTTCCAAAAACATCTAAGATGTTCCACTGTTTCAGAAAAAAAGTAAATTAACATCATAATTCAGAAAAATCTTCCATATTTTTTCAAGAGTTCTTTCTTATCTAGGATATTGGGTCTTGGGCATACAAAATACAGTCTATTATCATGTAAGTAATTAGTGGAATTAAATCAAGAATATGAATGTTGAAAGAACAGATATATTGATAAGTTTTGATAGGAAAACTCATTCACAAATTTATCGTGTGATGAAACATTATCTATTGTAAAGAAAAGATTAAATGATAATAATAGATTACAAGCTAGAACAAGTCTTTTTATTAGTAATATAATAAAACTATTATTATTCTGTATAATTACAACATATTTTCAAAACAGGACACAATTACTTCACCAAAAACAAGATATCACTATATATTTTCTACTGTTATTCCTGCTTAGTAATATTTATATAGAAGAATTTGAAACTACAAACATTGATATTACTCCATAGTTATATAAAAGATGACTTTTCTATGTTAGTGATGCACTTGTTATATAGTGAAACACTCTTACAAACATTCTGGACACATATCAATAACACATCTCATTCAAATAGTTTTTCAGAGTCTAAATGAAAAAGAGTAAAGTACACAGCCAGAAAAGAAAGTAGTTTCAAGAATATAATGATTTTTCAGAAATATATTTAATACTGTTACCACCTACTTTTCTCTAAGGTAAAGTTTTCATATGACATAAAATAAGTTAGTTTATATGAATAAATTCCAGATTTAAACTTTTTTCTTTCTGTTTATATGCTTATTTTGAATTTGGGTACAAAGAACAAAATATATTTTTAAATTTTTAGAACTTTATGATAATAAAAGCACAACATTTGTTTTTTTTAAATATATATATATAATAAAAGCACAACATTTGTTTTTTTTAAATATATATATATATATATATATGTGAAAGCATTGACCGGGAGGCGAATCTGGGTCAGCTGCTTGGAAGGCAGCTATGCTAACCACTAGGCCACCAACACTTGTCTAGTTCTTTTAAACCTTTTATAATAATTTAGCAAAAATTATTTGTATAGCATTACATTTTAGCAACCATAGTTCTACAAATGATAAAAGACAGATAAATTTATTAAGAATAAAAAAAAGTTTTTTTATTTTTATTAATCAATAAATGCTTTGGAGAAACGTATAAAAAATAGAAATATATAGTGATTGGTATCCTGAATAAATTAAATAACTTTACATCAAACAAAGGTATTGTTCCATAGCAATGAACCATTATAGTTTTATTGCTCATTACTGGACACATATCATTCTATAATGTATAAACTATTCTAAATATTTCAAATTTCAATAATATAATCACTACTATAATACATCTACAGACTCAGAATTGGGATAACACTGGTACAAACAACAAATAATCAATAATCATTTCTAAATGATGACTAAAATTCTGCATGGATATAGAAGTGCAATATAATGCACATAATGAAATTGAAAACTACTGATTCCATTACAATTATAGTGAGTCACAAAGTCAGTTATCATTCTGATATGGATTTCCGTTATAAATTTTTAACTTCACATAGCATCTTATAAGATTAATTCTGAGAATTCAATTGATATAATTGTAAAGAACTTAGCATATCTTATGTAATTGTTAGTCAAGAAATCATAAATGAGAAAAAAACAATTAAAATATAAAACAAAAGAAACATTTACTCTTTTGCTATCTATAGAGAACTTGAATAATCAACAATTTTCAGTTGGAAATTTATTTAAATATCCATCTATAGATCAATTAGTGGCTTTTATCTTGTCCATGAGGATGGAATTCAATATGGAAATAAACGTAGATGGAAAAAGAGTAATGAGCTACCCTCACTTTATGGCATGTAATATAACTGTGCATTTTTATAATTAATATATATAGAATGAATTACAAACAGAAGGCAATATAAAAATAGAAAACTTTCTTATTTTTCAAAAAATCTCAACAGTAATGCATGCATTTTAATGGAAACTAAATTCTAGATATCATATTGCTGCACATTGTTAATAACTACACACAATAAAATAGTTTGTTTTAAATAAAAATACTCCGTTATACATAAAATAGCTACACTTTTTATATTAATTTTTAAAAAAAAATATTTATACATTATATATATTTTTTAAAAAATGCTCAGTTAATGTCTTATATGTACTAATATACTATATATTACACATCATTGTAATTAATTCATCCAATAAATAGTCAAGACTTTTTTTATAAACTCAAGATAATATTTTTCTATCAGTTAATATTATTCTTGCAGGAATTTTTAACAGTGCTTATAATGCTCTGCTGCCTAATCAAGAGCAAATTAGTCGGATGCAATTTTTACTTGACACATATAAAACTAATGTAGAAAGTATTTGAATAATTGTCTAGCTGATGATACAAGAATTTAGATAATTGCTTATATATTCTAACCTCCCCCCCCCCGTGCATTCTCACCCCAAAATATACTGTTTATTACGAATATTACGGGTTCTAGCTCAGTTAACAAATAAATAAATGAAATATTCAGCATTAATTAAAATGATTACTAGCTCTAATTTTAAAATACAAATACGGTTCAATTTTAAAATGAATTAAACAAATATTTACTACTTTCATGAGACATGGAATGACAATACAGGGAACGAGATAGACTACATTGAGCCATTATCCACACGATACTACCTCAATGGCATAAGAACACTATCCCCCTTTTTACTATACCAAATAACTAACTCATAGTATTCTTACGACTTTCTGAGCTCTATTCACTACGATTAAAATAATAATCATATCTTAATCTTCTTTATGACAAGAATCTAGCTCAATTAAATAAAATGAAGTAAAATAAAATAAAATCTCAGGTTCATAAATTGTATTTTAACTGATTTAAAATTACGGTAGTAAAATATGAAAAGGGAATTTTATGTCATAATCTACTACACAGCAACTAACAATAATAAAAATAATAATAACAATAATAAATATAATATAATCTTATTTCTTCCTAAAATGAAATAAATAATTACGTACGTGGTAGTATTTTAATAATCTGACAACAGAATACCGTGTGGCAACATTAGCATATAATTTAATGTAATATTGTGGCAACCGACTTATGACCAATAAATAATATAAAATTATGATCTTTTAATTTTAACATACCAATAAATTCTCAAAATTATTATAACACTTTTATGTTTACCTTTTGTGCAAAATCTATATGTCTGTTTCAATTATAAATGTATCGTGATTTCATGCATCCATGTGGAGAAATAACAACTCGGACACAAAAATTTTAAAACAAATTTAAAACAAAGTTTATTAACAACATAAATAAATTAACAATATTTTTACACTATATACATTGGATATCCCTTACTTTCATATCTCAACTTAGTTTATTAGTTTATAAAATGAAATCAAAATATTATTTACTTTTCCTAGTTAAATCTTATTTTTTTTAACACTTAAGAAAATACAGTATTATTACTTGATTTATTATTATGGTTAGCTTATTACAAAATGCATTTCTTAGATGATTATCACAAACACTTTTCATCCCTAATATTATTAAAATTATATTTTTTACAAAATTTACATTCGTAATAAAATTCTACAAAATAACAAATTTTAGTTTTATATTGGTTGTATGGAATCTTACAAAGTCAAAACATTGTTCTACATTCGGTATTAGGTTTTTATTGTTCATTATCCGATGTTTATTAATCCTAATATTCTCATTCAAGCCTTACTTCGGATGATATAATTACAACTATTAATATACCATGCACAAGTATATGTTTATTATACATTATTGAACTATTTTCTTAATAAATATGCAATACTTATTTTCTAAATATTATTTAAAACATTCAAATTTTATTATCACTTTTTAAAAAAAAACAACTTCGTTTAGATTTCTCTTTCAAAAAATCTTATATTCATTTCCGAATTAATTTTACAATGTATTATATGATTCTTTCTCTCTTTATGATATTTTGGACTTTCAATTTTAAAATTACACAATTCTATACATTCAAGCAAATAAACTATTCTTACATAAACGATAACATATCTTCAGTTCTATTTTATTCATTATTTCTTTGAAAATATCTTTCTGACCGATGCAGATTCACAAAATAAGGATAGCGAAGATAGATGCATAGGATCAAAATACAACTAGAATATTACTCATCATATACCTTGACAATCATGGCACAGTGAATTAAAAGACACTATAGAGGAGTGACCTTTACCTGTCTACCAACCTCTATCATAGGAACGATGCTAAAGCTATTTCTTCCACTTTATTCTAACATCAAAAGTTTAAAGATATGCAAAAACACTGTCCAAACTATATGTGTTCAGTTATAGGGCCTAGTTAACTATACTGAAATCACACAAAACTAAATATGATCCAAATCCTTTATTTTTCCTATTTCTTAAAAAAAAAACATCATCTTGGTTTCCTCTCCACTAGTACTTCCAAGTCACTATCCGATCTTATTTCTCAATAGTTTTTCTATACTGTACATCGACAAATACATATCTGCATTACTAACAATAATAAAATTCATTTATTTTAAAACTATTCCACTGTTCTATAAGAAAATCTTTTTACTACTTTCCTCCTATATTTAATCATATACAAACTATTTAAATATCTGAATACTTTATCACATGAAAGTTCAAAAGAATCACACAATTGTTCTGTTAAATTATATTATTAATATACTTTAAATAAATTATTGCTTGCATATTCTGAATTACTCCTATCTCATTATATGTTAAAATGTTGCATAAAATGTGTACATATAATTAAGACTTTCACACTTCATTCTTAGGTCAATAGATGATCTAAAAAAATACATTATGCATTATAAATAACTACTAAAATTACCAAACGACCTTTATCTCCTCGATCGCGTTCCGTAGGCTTCACCATCCATTTGATCCTTGTAGATATAAGATTCACATCCATACACTTTATTTTAAACACTATTTCTATAATTTTATCAAGCTATTATATTTAAATTTTAATATTACTAAATTTATGTTTTATGTTTTCCCTAATCTCACATAACATTTTATATTTTAAAATAAATTAGTAAAAAATATTCCAAACTATATTTACTGTACTTCTTCATCAAATTTCCTTGAAAACCGTTCATACTAAAGCTAAAAAAAAATGTTTATTATTTCTTCTTCAGTCACTTAATGTTCTTCTCCCTGCTTGTTCAATTTTAAGGCAAAACAATTATTGCTCTGTTTAATAAATATTCATAGATGACAATCCTTGGTTTTTTTTTATAATATTTAATACAATTATTAATTATGATATCAATTAATCCCGTAAAGAAAACGTCTACATATTCTCTTCTAATATTTTCTGCTAATATTTTCCCGCGCGACTTTTATGATGCATCTTCTCAGTACTTTGATTTAAATATTCAATAAAACTTTTCTGTTTCCATGGATTCATTTCATTAAGTAAATTAGATTTATATTTTTCAAATCTTTATCTTCATTAAGCATTTCTCTAATGAACACTTTATAATATTTTTTAATTCTTCTTAGAGAAAGTTTTTCGGTTCCTTTTTCATAAAACACAATAGCTCTTTCATATTATTATTCTGTAACTTTTTCCTTCTTTTAAAATTCTGATACTATATACTTTGTAATGTTTCCTTTAAAAAGATAAACATTCTTTCTCCATTATAACTTTTACATAATTTTTTCTTTATGATATACGCATCTTAATTTTTCCATAGAGAAGAATAAAAAAAAACTTCGGAGTAGCCTTTTAAAATTGTGCGTCATAATTTTTCCTGACGGCAAATAACTTTTCTTTTAAGTTTTCTGTATAATGTCCAAATTATATTTATCTGAGTTCTAATGATTTTCTGGTTGATCACAAATAAACTGTATTCAAGGCACTTTACGATTATTTTTACTTTATCAATATTTTTAGGTATTTTTTTCTGTAGTATTTCCATTTTACTGTAAGGTTTCGGCTAAACTTGAATAAAAATCCTGGTAAGAAATCTTTTAAATTAGCCCTCCATTTAAAGGCAGTTCAAAATATTATATGTTAAAGCAAAACTTTTAATATAAATACAAAATTTTTAAAAATTATAACACTTTTCTAGCTTACGATCTTATACAGCTAAAAAAATATGTTACTCCTTCTTTTACTTACACATTACTTCTCCCGCTCCATCTAATTCTTATATTTCATTTGCTAAAATACCTCCATTGATTGGTTAATGACTTTTTTTTTAGCGCAAACAAATTTACACATTTTTTAGTTTTATAACAGACTAAATTTTTCAAATAAGACATTTATGACGTAATGATTTAAAATATTACTTAAAATAGTATTTTTAACTCAATTATAATTTTATCAAAATCATTTAAACTTTATAACAATTATTAAAATAACATTTAATATTTCAACTTTTACTTTAACGATAGATAGCAATTACATTTAGTTTTATAATTCACAAACTTTATTATTATATTCTAACAAGCGTGTGTGTGAAGGTATATAATATACAGTCACATGATTACTAACTTTATCAGATGATTTTTTAATTTACGTCTCAGTCTAAATTACCAAAACTGATATATTTTATAAAATTTTGGAAAATAATTTAAAATGTAGAAGTAAATATAATTCTCACCATCCCAAAGTTTATTTTAAAATATATTAGATTAAATTTGAATATTAATTATAATTATAATATTACATATAGCGTTTATTTAATTTATTAGTTTTAAAACATTACAATTGGATTGTTAATATACTTTTAACTATTTATAGCTGTATTATTTTATATGGCCAGCTTTTACAACCATAAGCAAGCATATAATTAAGCTTTATTTAACTGTTTTTTTTTAAAAATAATCCATTACACTTTTACATACCAGGTATTTTTCAGCCTTAAATTGTACTATAAAATCTAATCGATCATACAATTATCAATATATTACACAAACGTATTTTAAAATTTAAAATTTTTTTTAGCAATTGACCATTCTACCCTATTATGACCTATAGGTAAGGGCACAATATATATAAAATACATATTTTGCGGGTTCATCCGTGTTAAAAACTTTTAATATTAATATACTGACATTTCGACTTGGTCACACAAGCCATGTATTTTGTATATTTAACCCATGCAAATCTTCGTTTTAACATATATATATATATATATATATATATATATATACATAATCTATACACTATATATATATATATATATATAGTGTATAGATTATGTAGATTTGAACAGAAATTGTATCTTATAAAGCTGAATCAGATTTTTATAATTATAATAATGAAAATAATTGTTATTGCAGATAGGAAAGTTTCTGAGCTATTTATAATTTTTAATATATAAATTCATGAAATAAAAACTATAAAGTTTCAGTGATATCCATTACCATGAAAATGCATTGAAAAACTGTAACTAAAACATTACTTCTAAACATAAATGAGAGACTAAATTCAAAGTGATTTTACAGATTAACAAGCATTACATTAAGGTCATTACTGTTAGGCAAAGAAATGTAAGAAGAGTGTTTGAGAATGAAATGATTTATTTACTGCTTTCATATCGTAGTTGACCGAAGGTAGTCAGATGGTCATAGCAATCAAGTAACTCATTCAGAAGTTGATCAGAATTTTATAACTGTTGCATAATAATATTAAAAATATTGACACTGACATAAACAATCTGAGACATTTGAAGTAAAATTAAGATGATTACATCTCATAAAACATCATCACCCAACCTATTAACTGGTTCCAACTTTGTTTTCCACTTTTATCAATTTGAAAGTGTGAGCAGTTATATATATATATATATATATATATATATATATATATATATATATATATATATATATATATATATATATATATATATATATATATATATATATATATTGAATTGCAGTGCAAATTACAATGTACTTTTACTCCATGCATATAATACATTAAAAATAAATCATTTTATAATAATGAAATAACTACTTTAAGTAAATTAGTTGTATGAAAGCAGTTATTCCACTAAGATATATTATAAAAAAATAGTATGTGGAAGCTTTATCAATGTAACATAAAAATGCTGCAAAAATTGATAATCTCAATTAAATATGGGCAGCTAGATGAATGTTATAATATTGAAATTATAATTATAAAAGTATATCTTTATTGGCATATAAATCAGAAACATTAGCACAATAAAGCAGCCTTTAATTTAAGTATTTGTGAATTATTTGTTTTAGGATCTAGCATTTAACCCTTACTAAAATATTTGAATTATATTAAAACACTTATTCTGGATTCCCACTTTCTTACATAATTCCTTTAACATATTTGTTAAGATTAAAACTTGCTGACAATCAATCCTTGATGTAATTTTGCTAAATTACTTATTTTTAAAAATTATAGCAATCCCCATAATAAAAACAATGTGTTATTAAAAGCTTTATAAATTACACCTTGGTCTCGTTTTATGCAGATTATTTTAATGTGATTTTGAAGTTATGCGATTCATGTTTCTTTTTAATAACTTTCATATTTCACTACATTTATTAGATATCAAGAATTTTAAATTATTAATAACTTATTTTGATTTGAAATACTTTTTTTTCAAAAATATGTTATATTAGCAGCTAATGTGAATATTGCCTGAAGCTGTATTTAGAATCTTAGCTTCTATGTAAATAACCTACTTATACTAATGTGTAAATAATAATAATAATAGATTTATATGTAGGTATAAAAATATTGCAATAAATATTCAAAAATTTTAAACTTTTAAAATGTATTTTGTTAGATATTAACAGAAATAAATATTTTTTTAGATTTTTAAAATAAATAATAAAGAAGATTTTATTGATTTTATAAACTGAAAATAATCTTTCTAATGATAATGTATAATCTTTTTGTTTTATTATTGTGATCTCATTTTTTTAATATAGAAACAGAAAAACATTAATACAGCACAAGACTGAAAGTGGTGCTAGTTGTACATCACATCACAAATCTGATTTCTTACTAGTTCACAAACAAATGCATATTGTCAAATAGCAGTAATGATTAATATATGTATGAAAAAATGTAAAATTAAATACTGTAGTTAATAAAAAAGTAAAAAAGTTTGTCTTGTATTAATTTTTTTCAAATATTTGAAATTTTTTAGTCATACTTTATTTCCTTATTTTTTAATGCAAATTTTAAAGTAATTTTTTCTTGTTGCTATTTGCTTTTTGCTGATTTTTGTAAAATTACAGAACCTATCCCCCATTTTTCAAGGTAAGTTACATTTATTTTTGTGTATGTTTTCTGAAGAACCTATCTACCACATAAATGAGATCCAGGTGGCAAGTTAGTGAACCTGGTGTGATGGAAAAATTTGAAACAATAATCAAATTTACAAACAAGTATAATATTTAAGATATGTTAAAGTAATATTTAAGCATGACAAAATATATAAGTAATTTTATATATTAAAGAGCATGAGAGATCATGAAATCTTCTGAGAGATCTGCCCAGTTAACTCCTTAGAGTAACTAAAGTATCATTAAGTAAGTGCACCAACATTATAAATAAGTAAAAATCATCCATCAGTATGAATGATCAATAATCAAAATAAATCAACAGCCAATCTTGTGATTGGATGTTAAATGGGTCTACTGTAGACCAGGCCAACTATTTAGCCTTTGCCAGCTTGGACAATTACTAAAACATAATTTGGATGCATCAACTCAAGTGTCATATAATATACAACCATAAAAACAATAATGCTGGGATATTAAAAACTTGCTGATCATCATATGGCCAATTATAAACTTAAATTTGATAGATATTAAATAAAATAAAATGTAGTTCATTATACACATATTGCCTGTCATGTGATAAGCTTTTCCAGACATAAATGTTGCAATTTTAAAACTTACTGTCTGAAATAAATTTAAATGAATATTTAATTTAAAACATAATACATAATATGAATAAGTGGATTCATTTTATTCTTTCCTAAATACTATATCATGTATTGTAAGTGGAAGTACTCATTTATTATTATTTAACACTCATGAAAAAGTGCACAATAGCTTAAATGGCTGATTAAATTTATTACAATTA
This sequence comes from Epiperipatus broadwayi, assembly GCA_028023455.1. Lineage (NCBI taxonomy): Eukaryota > Metazoa > Onychophora > Udeonychophora > Euonychophora > Peripatidae > Epiperipatus > Epiperipatus broadwayi. Next base: position 10,810,849 of record JAQFVV010012418.1, read on the forward strand.
GAAACAGCGCTAAAAATAAATGTTTATTTAAATAAGAAATATTAAATATAATAATAAAATTTAAAATAGTAAATTTGATATTTTTGTATGACAATAAATAAAACTGAGACATTTGGTACATCATAAAACATTAAAAACTTTTATAAATAATTATTAAATAGTTTTAACTTATTTTAAAAATAGATTTAGTAATTTACTCAACTATATTTATAACTGTATTGTAAACTACTCATTTTAAAATATTTATTTAATAGGATATTAAACACATTTTCAAGTATGGATAATATCATTTTATTTTGATTATAAAATATTAAATTATTCTGCTCTCATTTTATAATTTTAATAGTGAAAATGGCTTCCAAAATATTCAATGACTATTTATGGATTCATTTAAACAAATTCAAGTCCCTTTAAATCAATATAATTATAATTATAGCTATTACAACTACCTTAATTCATTTTTTTAAGAATTTGACATTGTTCAGCATAACTAGCTTTAACAAAAGAGTACAATATATATAAGCACAAACATATTTATAATATGCAATGAATACATTTCAATTGACATGATTAAATTTTACATATGTGTTTATTTGACACTCATTGATATATATATATAAGACAATAATTTCTAAATATATTATCACATCCATGTGTTATAATTTAATATTTAGCATTTGAATTGTTAAAATCTATAAATGAAATTCAGTTTTATACACATTCAGTATCATATTTAACATACATGTGTGTGTATTGAATTGCAAGCACATATTAATATCTGTATCATATATTTCAACTTATCACAATAGTATTATATTTTTTGTAATGAATTCAATATTGAAAATATATAAAATTCACACATATATTCTTATGTAAAAAGTAATATGAATTGAGATTATTAAATAGTCTCTTTTTTATAGTCAATAAAATTTTTTTTCTTCTTTTTTAAAAAAAATTAATAAAATCAGTCTTGAAAGTTTACTCTAAAAAGATTTGATTGACTAATTATAATGTCTTTAAACTTAGATTTTAAATGTTTCTTTTCCTTTTATTTTTTAATTTAAAAAGATTGTTTTGAAGTCTTCTTTTTCTTTTTTTCAAAATAAAATTCAACATGAAATAGTTTTTTGTATATAAATATCACTATTGTAGGTTACTCTTAATTATAACGTTTTTAAATTTCAAAATATAGATTTTAAATGATTTAAAATAAAAGTTGTATTTTTATATTGGACTATTTTCATCATCTAATATGTATGTTGAATGTCTTTAGAAAAGTTTAATTTTAGTTAAATATTCCAAATGTATTCAACTGTTAGTAACATCACAGCAAACAGGTTAGTATATGCACTAACTGTTAGTAATATCACAGTAAACAAATGTTTGTAATATCACAGCAAACAATTTAGTATATGCACTAACTTAGTAATATCACAGCAAACAGGTTAGTATATGCACAACATTTTGAGAGGTATTTTTCTCCCCTCTTCTTCAGGTATTGCATATACTAACCTGTTTGCTGTGATATTACTAACAGTTGAATACATTTGGAATATTTAACTAAAATTAAACTTTTCTAAAGACATTCAACACACATATTAGATGATGGAAATAGTCCAATATAAAAATACAACTAGAACACCATCATCACAAACCTTCAGAAAAACACTAAAATAAAAGTGTTCTATATATGCCTTTCACTTTTAGAATGTCATTTTAAAATGAATTATTTAAAAGAACTCACTTTATATGAATACATGATGTGTTTATCTGTGGTTCCTTGCATATAGACACATCATATGTATAACTAATTCATCAACTGAGTTTTTCTTGGTGGGGGCCAGTCCAAGATTATTTCATCAGGAAAGGTATAGTCCAGGTATTTTCATCATCAGGAAAGTTATAATCAGTTAACTATTAACAGTTATTTGGTTCTACTTAGACTTCAGGCCAGCTGGCTAATACTATGACAGCTATGGATGGATAAAAAGAAGTTAGATCTTCTATCAAAGTATATTTAAACTCCAACCTAGTGAACTAGTAGAATGCTGCTGGATCTACTGTTTTGAGTTCAGCTATATCTGATTCATGGTAGCTATTTGCATAGCTCTGGAAACCAACCAATTCTTCCAACTGCTTAGAAAAATTACTAGCCAAACTATATTATTCTTTTTATTAATGCTTTTTATAACAACCTAGTTGACAAAAACAATAATTATACACTGTTTTTTTTGATTAAGAACAATTTTAATCAAAAGTTACTTTTGTTTTATCAAAAGTATAATGTACAAGCTTAATTAAAAGATTTCAAAAATTAGATTGGGAAATTTTTACAATTATCAGTTTAACATGGTTGTTTTAAATTTCAAAATCAGAATATAAAAAAAATATTTATTAGATCTTTTAAAATTGTTTAATTTATAATAACATTCTATTTTAAATTCAAAATTATTTAAACTTTTACTAGGATTATTTTATTCCAGGAAATGTAGAAAAATATTTACAAAATTTTGTCTGTATTTATTTCAACTTTTCCTTTCAACTTTATATATATATTTGTGCACACCAACCAAGGTGTTAAATATTTCAGCAATCCTCTCTGTTAGTAAATATAAAGTCTGATTTTCAAACAATTTGAGTTTAGCTGTCCGAAGTTTAAACTTTATATTCATTCACAGAGGGCATTGCTAAAATTTAAGATAAAGAAACAAGGGAGTAGAGATGTGTATGTTAAGATAGGGACAAATAATTTGGCAGAATTATCAGAGAGAGTAATGGATGAGTACATAGAATTGATTAGTAATTTAAGTATGGTTGAATTATTACCAAGTGTTGACAATAGTTATATGCTGGATAGAGCATGTTCTATAAATGAGAGATTGAAAAAAAATGTGTGAGAGAAATGAAGTTATGTTTGTGAATGGGTGGGATTTTTTGTTAGTAAGAGGGAATTATATAGTAAAAATGGATTGCACTTAGAAAAACAAGGAAGTGAAGTTTTAGGGAGTTTGATTTATAAAAAATATAGTTTGAAAAACTTATAAAGGGGGTTCTTGCAAATGTTATCAGAAAAAACAAGAATGGATGGGATGTAAGAAATAAACAAGAGGGTAGCTGACTTAGATATAAATATAAATGTGGAGAAGGAATGGATCTGTAAAATTAATGGTAAGCAAGTTATTTGCAAATGTAATGAAGAAGAAAGAGTCAAAAAAATTATAAAAGAGTAGTTAGGATAGAGGAAGTTTTTAAAATTGGATATTTGAATATGCAAGGTTGTAGGAGACCAGGAAAGTTGTTGGAATTAAACAAAGCAGTTAAAAATAAAGAGCTTGAGGTACTGGCAGTAGTAGAAACACATCTAAGAGAAGAAAAAGAACCTATATTGGAGAACTTGGTATGGCAGGGTATAAATAGAAAATAAAAAAAAAGGTGGTAGTATAAAAGTTATGTCAAAAATATTTAAATACTGTTAAATGTCAAGAGCATTTGTGGTTTGAGGAGAGGTTAGGAAAAAAAGAAATTGATGATGGCTATATTGCATATAGCCACTGGAGATAGTCAAACTACAATGGAGTGGAACAGAAGCATATATGAATACCTAGTTAAGGATATACATAGTTTCAAAAAAGGGAAAGATAAAAATAATTATAAGGGTTATGAATGGGCATATTGAAGAAGTTGATGATATAGATAACAAGAATGGATAGCATTTGAAATTTTTTTATCAGAAAGTGAATTTGAGCATTGGGAATTTATCAAATATTTCTGAGGGACAATACACATGGTCTAGAAACAATATATTTCACACAATAGATTATATATTGAAACAGTAAGATTCGTATTCGAATCTTAAGTTTCACCTTTTTCTGTCGTCTCTCACTGACCGGTCTATCCCGCCCAAATTTAAACTTTTTGATATCGAATTGTGTGTGTAACAATATTAAAAATGTATAAATATATGTAGAATTCAGCATAAACACGCACACATTTCGATCTCAAATTAAACGCAATAAATAGGGATAAAATAATATAATTTAGATTTCTTTTAGTTATATAATTTTGTATAATTTTAATCATTTATTTTGGATTATAAAGTTCGTATTTATTGCTTTGTTTAAATTTCGTTTAATAATAATTCTAAAAAAATCTGATGTAATATTTAATTAAAAGTTAAAATAATCTTATGTTCCCTTTTTGTTTTTGAAATTTAAAAGCATCGGTCAGTGATAGATAATAGATTAATTAAAGAAAAATTCCCCAAAAAAATTAATTAGTAAATGTAAAATGTAAACAATAGAATGGCAGCTTTCTTTAATTAAAAACCAACTAAATGCATTGATTATCCTCAGGGCAGATTAAGTAGAACCTAAAAATACCTTAACAAAAATGTGAAAGATCAAGATAAAAAAAAGAGGCCATCTTAGACTTGCTGGAGACATTCACTTAAACTTTAGCTTTGCTCTCGATCACTGAGAGTCTCCAAAAATAATAAAATAATTTGTTCCTGCCAAGGTATGACCGAGTAAAGCACCTAGATTATTCTCCATCGGGAGATGGCCTATCGGATGCTGAACTTTCCATTGCCCATCATAAATTCACCATGAAGATCTGCTGCCTGAAATGAATGAGAAAGCTGCTGCTGCCATGAAATTAAATGAATATCTAAATACAAGAAAGAATTGCCACTCGTGAACTTTTTGCTGCTAAACTAATGGAATCAGAAAACTTCTTATAAAACAGGTACCTGTCTGTGTTCAAACTCTAGAGTACTCTAATAATATGCTATAGCTCTTCTTCATACTACTTATCTAAATTATAAAATGTAAAAACTACCATATGTATAACTAAAACTGAATAATTAATTTAATGTGTAAATTTCTCTAATAATCTAGCTTACCTCACTCTATCTTTCTTGGGTGCGTATTTCTATAATCTACATTTTTATCTATAGTTATTATTTAATTATTGCATGCTCATAATTGTCTCAAATTTCAAAGTTTAAATCTATGATCGCTTAAAACAATGAATGCGTGTCCAATTTTCATTAATATTTACTTTCCTAAATAACTTTACTTTCATATAAATCGACACGCATTCAGTGCATCATTTATTGTAATGCAGGGTCTACTACTTCGCAAATGGCTGGCATATTAGTTGTAATAACTCCCAGTTTATATATATTTTGTATTTATTAAATCTAATGAATAATTCTAGAAAATCCCATTTCTTTGAGAGTCGCCAGAGTTCTTGAGTAAATGTTGGTAATGTAGGGCCAAGTCAGAAATCTATTTAAATCTCATCATAACCGTTTATACAGTATACATGTGTTACGTTTTAGAGACGCGATGACCCATTCCGCCGTGAAATTTCCGGATTCTTCAGGGTTGAAATTAACCCCAGTCGTCCTACACAAGCGGGCATAATGGGTGCTCCCGTAGGACTTGACAACGTCATGCAGCCAGCCGGCAAAACTGCGACACGGACCGCTTGTCCCTGGTTATGCTTATGTGACACCTTACTTCGTCGGGTCGAGGCCGAGACCAACCTGACATTCTTATAAACCCATTCGCGGCATTGCAGTTTCGATATACTGCCATTCCATATCGCCTTTCTAAAGCGTACCACGTGTTCCTTTGCTCAATTCTATTATTCTATATATCACTCCGCCTCTGCATTATCTTCGTAATTCACTCTCAAATAAATGTTTGCCCTTAGTCATAAATAAATATTTTAATTAAATAAATATATGTCCGCCGCTACTCTTAAATCTTACTTTAGACTCTTGCATTGCAAAGGTATAAATTCCCCAAGGCATGCATTAGAAATACTTACTCGAGAATTTTTAGGTAGCTAGATTATGCAAACAAATAAGTGAATTCCTTTTGTAAACATTTCAGTATCGGAAATACCGCTACTGAAATCCTCAATATAAAATAATGTCTAAATAAATAAATGTATTCTTTAAAATATAATCATGTCGCAAATTCCGCTACTGAAGCTTTGAATCCCTAAAATATTATTAGTAAATGAATGTTTTATTAAAATGTATTAATAAATAATTTTAAACTATATGTCTGCAGTTACGTTTCATTTATTCGATACCCATTCTATATAATATTTCCTCGATTATGTAAATATGAATGTTTAATTAATATTAGTTTGATTATTGGCTAACTCGAGAATAAAATCATGAGTCTCTTGCATATCCCTGACCACCGTGCCTAAGGAAATATTTACTAATGTCGCATCAGATGTGTTGTTTCGTGGATTGTATTGTGGAACCGATAAACTATGTTCGAACTCAGTACCACGGGTGGCTTCGCTACTCGATGGTGCTGCTGTTCTGTATGGTGGTCGAATTCTGCACTATGTTTACGAGTCACACGTTTTCTGACCGTTACAATATTAGTAGAAAAAGAGGGAATTAATAAAGTATGAAAAATTAAAATCTTTGATAATGAAAAGAGTGATCATAATTTCTTTGTAATAAAAATGATTAGTAATATGATGAAAATAGTAATAAAAGTAGAAAGGATAGTGAAAGATATGGATGGAGAATGAATGATAAGAATAAGTTAGAATAATATAAAATAAAAGTTGAAAAAACCATGGAAGAGTTGGTGGGATGAATATAAGAACTGACATGGTGAAGTAAAAAAGTGGCAAATAGAACTTTAGATTAGAAAAAGTGAGAGTTAATAAAAGTGTAAAAGAGAGGGGAAAATCATGCAGAAAATGTAAGTGTACTATGAAAAACAATGAAAGTGAAAAAGATGTTAATGTTAAATGGGAAAAGTGTAGAAAGAAGTAAAAGTTTGCCAAAATAGAATTATATATAGAGAATAAAATTAAATAGTAAATTGTTGGAGAATATTAACAAAAGTCATAGAATTGGGAGTTAAAAACTTTGGAAATATATTAAAAGAAGGAATGTAGAGGCAGAGAAATAGTATTACTAGATGATGACGGAATAGAGTGTAACTCTAGAGATGAAACAGAGACAATCTTAAATAAGTATGTAATAGATATAGAAAAGATGTTAGATGTGAAGGACAGAGTGATAACAAACACAAAAGCATATAGTAATGGAAATATTAGGTTTAGAGAAAATGAACAGAATGAGGCAGGGAAGAAATTGAAAACTGGAAAGGCAAATGTTTTGGATGGATAGGCAGCTGAGAAGGGAATACATTTAGAATATAGTGCAAAAATAAACATGATATCATGGTTTAATAAGATGGTACAGAAGAGAAATTTTCTGGATGGTATAGAAGAGAGATTTTCTGAAAAGTTAGAATAATACAAGAGTATTGCTACTATTTAAAGGAAAAGGTAAGGATCATAGAAAGTTAAGTAATTATAGACCAATAGGGGTTATATTAGTGTTATATAATGTTTTTGAATATATGGTGGCTGGAAGGGTCACAAAATGGATGGAATAAAATAATATAATGGGAAAAATTCATGGTGGCTTTTGATCAAATAGGCATATAGGAGATAGTTTATTTGTAGTTACATATCTTATGGATATGAGTAGAAATACAGGTAGATAGTTATATATGATTTTTGTAGATATAGAGAAGGAACATAATAGAGCAAATAGTAACAGATTATGGTATGTTTAAAAAATTTGGAAATAAATGGAGCTTTCGTGGATCTTATTAAGAGATTGTATGAAAATATTTACAATATGTATCAATTAGGAAATGTAGACTCAAAGTTAAAATAATAATGAGACTAAGGAAAGGATGCCTCATGTCACCTAGTTTGTTTTTGTTATATTTGAAAGCAATGGGGAGAGCAATAGAAAGACTAGAAAGATGGCTAGAGATATCATTAATATATAGCAAGGGAGTGTGTACATTTCCAGGGATTTTATTTGCTGATGATATCTTCTTGTGCACAGAAAGTCAGAAAGATATGGAAGTTATTGCTGAAGACATGTGCAAGAAAGGCTAAAGATATGGGGAAATAAAATTAGTGAAGAAAAATCAAAAGTAATGATGATAAAGGCTGGAGAAAGAGAAAAAAAATTTTATTGGGAGGATATAAAGTTAAAATTGGTGAATAGGTATAACTACTTAGGAATCATCTTAAGTAATCAGAGAAATTGCTTGGATGAATGAGAGGATATAAATTTAAAATTGGAGAATAGGTATAACTATTTAGGAATCATCTTAAGTAATCAGAGAAATTGTTGGATGAATGGGAGAAAAAAAAAGATAAATGACGCAAAGAAAAGAAAGAGACTGATAAAGGAATTAGCAGTATTTTCATATAATAAATGTGATGTAGGAAGAATTGTGGAAAAGAATGGCAATAGCAGGGTTAACTTATGGTAATGCTGTGTTATTAAAGGGATGTTGGATTATTTAGAAAAAATACAAAGAGAAGTAGGAAAACATGCATTAGATGCTGCAGCAAATGAGGCAATTCAATGAAAAATAGAATGGTCAAGTTTTTATAAGAGAGTTGCAAGAAGCAAAATGTTTGTTTGGTAGATTGCAATTTATGGATAATAAGATAATTGTTAAAAGTAAATGACAGGCAACAAAATGTATGAGAAAGATAATACAATATACAAAAGATATGGATAAAAACTTGATGTCAGTATACTTGTACAAAAGGTTTGATGATTGTGTTAGAAGGATTACTGACTGTTATTGTGGCAAAGAATGGGATAGAAAAATACATCCATTAATAAAAAATAGGGAGTTTGAAAAATAGAGAACTAGTATAAGAGTAAAAAGAGTTTAAATATATATAGATGTAAGCAGAATATTGAGTGTAAGTTTATTTATGATAAAAGCGAGGAAAGTAATTGACTGTTTAAGGCTTGAAAAGGATCATTAGCAACAAAGGAATACACATAAATGGAAAAATATTGGTGATTTAGTCTGCAAGTTATGTAAGGAAAGCATGGAAAATATTAGACATCTTCTAATTGAATGCAAATGCTTATAAGCAGAAAGGGTACAAATAATGAAGTTTTGGAAGAATAAATATAAACCAAGTGATTATATAGAAAGTGGGTTTGTGATTTTTATGCTGGGTTTGGAAAAAGATAAGGGATCTAGATATAAAGGCTATAGAGTGGACAAAGATGATGCTGTGGAAATGGGATGGAGCAGAGTAGAGAAGAATATGGGAATAACTTAGGGTGGTAAATGGCAAAAAAAAAAGATGACTAATATGTTTCTCGGAGCACAATGGCTAAGAGATTCCTAATTTTGATAAAGGAGAAGACATAACACATTGCATCAGTGTTGTAATAAGTTTTTGCATATATGGTGTTTGGAAGAATGGAAAAATGGATGGAAAAAAAATATATAGTGGAAGAAATGCAAGGTTTCAGAGAAAATATGTTTATAGTAGGTTGTTTATTTGTAGCCACACAACTTATAGAAATGAATATGAATACATGTAGCTAGTTATATATAATCTTTATAAATACAGAGAAGGCATATGATAGAGTAAATAGAAATAGATTATGGATAAGTTTAATAAATTTGGGAATGAATGGAACTTTGTGGATTATATAAAAAGATTGTACAAAAATAATTACAATATGTATCCCTTAGGAAATATAGTATCAGTTAGAGTTGAAAATGGAGTGAGACCAAGGCAAAAATACTCTATGTCACCTATTTGTTTTTTGTTGTATTTGAGAGAAATGGAAAGGACAAGAGAAAGATTAGGAAGAGGGGGAAACACCATTAGTAGATGGCAAGGGAGTGTAAACATTATTCAGTCTTTTATTTGTTGATGATATTCAGAAAGTAGCAAAGATATAAAAGTTGCATTGAAGATTTCTGCAGGGAAAGATAAAGAGATGGGGATCAAATTTAGTGAAGAAAAATCAAAAGTAATGATGGTAAATGCTAGGGAAAGAGAAGATAATTTTTGAGGGGATATATAGTTAACTATGGTGAATAGATACAACTATTTGGGAATTGTCTTAAGTAATCAGAAAATTGCTTAGAGAAATGGGGGGAAAATTGATAAATAAAGCCAAGAAAAGAAAGGAACTGATAAAAGAAATTTTTATAGAATAAATATGATGTAACAAGAATTGTATGGAAGGGAGTAGCAGTAGCAGTGTTACCATATGGCAATGATGTGTTATGTGTTAGCAAAGAAGATTTAGATTGCTTAAAAAAACTACAAAGAGAAGTTGGAAGACATTTATTAGATGCAAATGTGTGGGTTGTAAAGAAGGCAATTCAAGAAGACATGGGATGGTCTTGTTTTTATATGAGAGATGCAAAAAGCAAAATGAAAATGTTTTGTAGATTGTAATTTATTTATCATTAAAAATAGTCAAAATAGTATTTAATTGGATTACAAATAAAGGAAAGGCAACAAGATAGGTGAGAAAAGTAGTATAGTATGTACAAGATTTGGATAAAAACTTTATGGCATTTATATTTGTATAAAGGTGTGGTAATGATTGTGTTAGGAGGTTTGTTGATAGATATAGTGGCAAAGATTAGGATAGAAGAATGGATATATTACTAAAGAAATAGTGAGCTGAAGAGATGGAGAACTAGCCTGGAGAGTAAAATGAATTTAAATATATATAGAAGTAAACAGAATACTGGGTATGAACTAATTTATGTTAATAGCAAGGAAAGTAGTTTACTATTTAAGGCTTGAACAGGATTGGTAGCAACAAGGGAATATCCATAAATGGAAAAAAAATGTGTGGTATAGTCTGCAAGTTATATAAAGGCATGAAAAATATTAGGCCTTTGATGATAGAATGTAAATGCTTTCAGACCAAAAGGCTACAATATAGACCAAGTGATTATACAGAAAGTAGGTTATTGGTCTTTTATGCTGGGTTTGGAAAAAAATAAGGGGAATGTAGTAGATTCAAAGACCACAGAATGGACAAAGATGAGGTTGTAGAAATAGTATAGAGCTAGCTAGAGAAGAATGTGGGAAAAACAAAATGAGGAATGGAAAGAGAAGGTAAGGTAGTTAACAGATTTTTCTTGGAGATATTGGCTGAGAGATTCCTGACTTTGATAAAGGAGTAGCCATATCACATCACATCATGTGAGATTTAGTTTGCAAGTTATGTAAGGAAAACATGGAGAATATTAGACAACTATTAATTGAATGTAAATGCTTACAGGCAGAAAGGGTACACATAATGAAGTTGTGGGATAATAAATATAAACAAAGTGATTATACAGAAAGTGAGTTCTTAGTTTTTATGCTGGGTTCAGAAAAAGATAAGGGGGATTTAGATATAAAGGCCATAGAGTGGACTCAGATAATGTTGTGGAAATGGAATGGATCAGGATAGAGAAAAATATGAGAAAAACAGAGTAGGGAATGGAAAGAGAAGGTAAAGTGGCTAAAGCTTTTTTGAGCATAGTGGCTGAGAGATTCCTGACTCTGAGAAAGGAGAAGCTACAGTGCATCACATCACATCATGATGGAAGATTTGAGTGATTTCTATTTATTTTCAGCTAGAAATATGCATTTTGATATTATATATATATATCCATTTTTATTATCAATCCTCCTTTAAATCGTTGTAACTTTTTAAATCGACAAAGTATTATTAATCTGTTCTTCAAGCAATTCCTTAGCAAATATCTCAATATTTTTGAAAACATTCTTATATATATATATATATATATATATATAGAATATATATAAGAATATTATTCTTATTATATATATATATATATCATTAAAAAATTCACTTGAGCATTTCAATATATTTCAAATGCTCAAGTGAATTTTTTTAAGGATATATATATATACTTAAAAAAATCCATTTGAGCATTTGAAATATATATGGAATAGATATCCGTTTTTTATTATCAATCTTTAAGTCCTTTAAATCATTATAACTCTTTTTAAATTACTTAAGTGAATTTTTTTGCGATATAGATAAGGATGTGCTTAAAAATATTGAGATATTTACAAAGAATTGTTTGAAGTACAGATTAATAATACTTTATATCAATATAATACGAGTTATAATGATTTAAAAAGGAATTGAAGATTAATAATAAAAATGAATATTTATTCCATATATTTCAAGTGCTCAAATGAATTTTATTAAGGACATATATAAGAATGTGTTTAATATATATATATGAAATAGAAACAATATGTACCATTAGATGAAATCTATATAAAATATTGAAAAGCCCCATGGCCATATTACTTAAGCCACGCTTTCTCCTTTGAATAAAGAAAGCTTGAATTTTAGCACTGCATTGAAAAGAAAATCTTCAATGGAGAGTGCAATAATGTAATATATATTAAATTCACGCTAATTTAAATAAGAAGTCTGAAACTAAGAAAGCAACGATTTTACATTGCAAATAAACAAATATGATTAATTCACACTTATTTAAATTAACTTGAATTTTAATATATGTTACATCATTGCACTTCTTAACATTGAAGATAATTTTTTTTTTCAATTTAGTGCTAAAATTCGAGCTTTTTTTTATTTAAAGGGGAAGTGTGCCTAGAGTAATATAGTTATGCAGCATTTCTAATATATTTATATAAATTTAAAAGTTTGTTTCTTTGTTACTCAATAACATCACAAATATCCCAATCTTTTAGTACACACAATTATTTTTTGCTATTATAAATAATTTAAAAACTTTATTGTTTATTTAACAATTTTAACAATTTAGTTTGCTTTGAATATTTTTTTATTTTTATTTTTTTACAATTATTAATTATAGTTAGTTGACAGATTTAAAAAAAATATAAACACAAATATTTGCTTTAAAATGCATATCAATACACTCGTACTCACAATTATTGAAATAAACTTAACACTTTATTACTAAGCTTCCTTTGTTTACAAAATGCTGCTATTTCTGGATTATTATGCCTTGGATCATTTGGTGGATAAAACCGTTACAAATGTAAACAAAAAGAATTACGACATGCATCAATTTTCCCACAATTAATTAATTTTTATATTGGCAGCCTGTCTATTTATCAAATGTTGCTTTTCATTTTTTATTAACATAGCTTCTTTAATTTTACATTTATTATTATTATTTCTTTCAATACACAAAATCTTAAATTTATTAAAATCAAAATCAAAACCATAATAACATGTTACCTATATACTGTTAAGCATATTATCTTGATTATAACCAAAGAAAAATTACATAATATCTCGGTTGAAGAGTTGGAGTGTGGAGTGGAGTGAAGCCTGTCCATTAGAGTATGAAGATTGGATATCTTAATATATATCTGAGCATTTCTTGCATATATGTGTAGAGATGATAATCTGGATCAACTGATGATTGCTGGTTTATCATGAAATACGGATATTGGTGATTATTTATCTTTTCAACACATACGTGCTCAAGTGTATCAGTGATGTGAGATAGAGTGGTGAGTGGTGGGTCGTGTGAAAGTCTGTGCTCGTATACTTTATATGTTACATAATAGAATTATGTTTATTTTTTTATCTTCTGTATTTGGTTACCTAGTGAGTGGTTTGACATTGGGTTGTTACCATGTTTATTTAATCAGAGTCTTTTTAAAATGAAGTCAAATATACAGATATTACATTTATTGTAATACATACACATATTCGTACAATAGTTAATTAATGTTTTGTTTTGATTGGGGTTTTCATCTTTCTAAAAAATAAACAAAATCTATTTGTTTTGATCCTTTCTTACTTGGATGGATTTTTTGAAGATTTTTTTTTTTTTTTTTTAAGATTGAAGAGGATTTATTATCCTTTCTTAATACAATAAAAAAATATACATTTGTTGTTTCTATATATATATAAATGTAGGTTTATTTATTTTATAATTGAAAATATATGTTGTTGTTTTTTCATATGTCATAGCATCGGCCGGGAGGCGAACCCGCAACCGTCTGCAACCAACTACTTGCTTGCAAAGCGGCTGCGATGACCTCTCGGCTAACAACGCTTGACAAAATATATGTTTAGTTGCTTATTAACTAAAATAAAAAAAAAATGAACTGGATTTGATAGTGAGTGATAAAGTTAGATTGCAAAGCTATCCTTAGGACAATATATATATATCTTAGGTATAATTATAAAACCAAATATAATTCAATAAATTGATTTTTATTAGTTCCAATCTTATGACAAAAAGACTTAAAATAAGTTAATTTTATTTTGTATGATTATTTAAATTTTTTGTTAATATGTAAAATGATTTCTCTTTGATATATGGAATGATGTGAATAAATGGCTGTAAAAATTTTCTTAAAATAACAAAAAACAAATATTTATTTTCAAAAAACAAATATAAAATCACAAATACTAAATATATTCTGAGCCCACATATCCAAAGACTCTTAGAAATGTTAGTTCCTCAAAATTTATGATAGACGGATTAAAATTTTACATCCTATTTTATAAAAAAATTCAAATGGATTAAGCAAAAATAATCCAGCAGATTAAAATAAACTTTCTATTACTTAATTGTTGAAAAGTTCTCACTTATGTATGCATTTATATAATGATAATAATTTTTATATAAGTATAATGTCCCTTTTATGAATATTTAACATACTCAATAATTATATTAGTTTAACAATCCAGTAATGAAGGAATGATAAGAAAGATGTACACGATCTATTTATGTCTAAAATATAATTTTTACAAATTTTGAATATAATTATTTATCACATTTTGTCCTCAAAATTAGTAAAACTCAAATATATAACTTACACATCAACAATAATCATTCACATCTAGATCAACCAAGAATGTTAAAAGTAAGGTAGAATTCCTCAACACCTTAATAAAATCAACTAAAATGCCAGATAAAGATGTGGTAATTATTACACATATTTTATAACATCATTATTAACAATCGAAATCCATCTATTTTAATAGGAAGATTTGTACATTCACATAACAAAACCTAGAGTCCTAATAAAACATACTAAACATGATCAAAATGGGATATGAAGGTCCCATTTCCAACCAAACTTCAATCTATTTACCAGTGCTCTGTGATTTAACACCCTATGAATGACATTTCTGAGATTACTCACAGGTCTTGTTTCAATTCACAACCTGTAGCCAAACAGGGAGAGAAATGAGACCCAAAATCCAACCACACATGCAACATATAAGTAGGTTAATAAACTACAAATAAGCTGAACTTAAGGCAATCTTAATATGTTAATCACAATGCATATCAAACATATTTAATCAGCAATT